>OU015764.1:2822859-2854850 GCA_907173295.1 Fagus sylvatica | reverse complement strand
GATAAGGTAATCTTCGATTCCTCCACTCCTGAAAAATTCTTTTTGATAGGTTCGAATTTATCTCCAGTAGACAGAGAGTGTCTGTTGCAGGTCCTGATAGACAATCAGGACATTTTTGCCTGGTCGGTATATGATGCACCGGGAGTATCTCCGGACTTGGCATCTCATACACTGAATATCAAGCCCGAACACAGGCCGGTGGTTCAGAAACGGCGAAAGTTGGCTCCGGAAAGAGCCACGATAGTCTTGGAAGAAGTGGAGCGCCTTTTGGCGTCTGGGGCAATCCGAGAAGTGCAATATCCGGCTTGGCTTTCAAATACGGTGGTAGTAAGAAAGAAGAACGGAAAGTGGAGAGTATGCATTGATTTTACTGACTTGAACAAAGCATGTCCTAAAGACCCTTTTCCCCTTCCTCGGATAGATCAATTAGTTGATTCGGCATCAAGGCATGCTCGGTTAAGCTTCCTGGATGCCTTCCAGGGTTATCATCATCATTCCAATGAACCTGAACTGCCGACCAGGAAACGACCAGGAAAAGACAGCTTTTATCACACCCCGGGGAACATATTGCTATCGTGTGATGCCGTTCGGTCTGAAGAACGCAGGGGCAACCTATCAGCGTATGGTTACCAAGATGTTTGGACCCATGTTGGGGAAGACTGTAGAGGTTTATATTGATGACATGCTCGTCAAAAGTCTCCGGGAAGAAAATCACATTGCCGATTTGCTGCAGGTTTTCAATATCCTGAGAAGGGACAACCTGCGCCTCAATGCTTCCAAATGTACCTTCGGTGTTGGTTCTGGTAAGTTTTTGGGCCACATAGTGAGCAGGAGAGGGATAGAGGCTAATCCGGATCAGATTGCAGCCCTTATAAATCTGGCGGAACCCAGAAATATCAAACAGGTGCAGCGTTTAACCGGGATGATTGCGGCCCTGGGGCGATTCATTTCAAGATCAGCTGACAAATGTAAGCCTTTCTTTCGGCTCCTTGGCAAAAGAAGAAGCAGATTCGAATGGGATGAAGAGTGTTCGGTCGCCTTCCAAGCAATCGAAGGCCTATGGTTGTCAACTCCTCCATGCCTTTCGATGTTCCTAATCCGGGGGAGCCACTGTTTCTGTAGCAATCAAGGCCTATTTGTCAACTCCTCCATCTGATCCTTTATGCTGTGAGTCCGGGGGGCACTGTTCTGGTAGCAGTATCTGGGATCATCGACGGACAGGATCAGAGACCGGTTTTCTTTGTCAGTAAAACAATGGATGAGGCCGAACTGAGATATCTACCCCTCGAAAAGGCAGATCAGAGCTTTGGCTTCTTTGTCAGTAAAACAATGGATGCAGGCCGAACTAAGATGCACCCTCGCCAAGAAGTTGCCTCACTATTTCCAGTGGCCAGCACGGTCACAGTGCTGAGTGACCTTCCATTAAAAATGCTCCTGCAAAGGTCGGATTTCAGCACGGGGACAGGCTGAGTCACCAGGTGGGGAATGTCCTGTATCTGGGATTCACGCTAGGATCACCAGTGGGAGAATATAAACCTCGGACAGCAATCAAGGGACAGGTTTTGGCAGAGTTTCTGGCCGAATTTCAATACGACCCGAGCAACCCAACGTTGTTCAATCCAGCACAAACACATTTCAATTCGGATGAGGTGGAGTGGAAATTATTCGTTGATGGTGCTTCAAACTCTAAGGGATCAGGGGCAGGAATCGTTTTGATATCTCCAGAAGGTCTGGTCCTCGAGCAGGCTGTTCGGCTGAAGTTCTCGGCGTCCAATAATGAAGCCGAATATGAGGCAATGTTGATCGGTCTCAGAACAGCAAAGAAGCTCGGCGCTGGTAACCTGCAAATATTTTGTGACTCCCAACTCGTGGCCAACCAGATTTCGGGAGAGTATCAGGCAAGGGACGACAGGATGTCGGCCTACTTAACGGTTGCTCGGACTCTATTATCTGAGTTCGATTCAACTCACGTCGCGCAGATCGGGAGAGAGCACAACTCCCATGCGGACGTATTGGCAAAATTGGCAACGGCTTTAGAATCGGATATGCAGAGAACGGTATGCATAGAGACGCTGGAGCAGCCAAGTTTTCAGGACCAGGAGGCATCAGTATGTTCTGTCAATGTCCGACCAAGCTGGATGGATCCTATACTCGGCTACATCAGAGACAATAAACTACCCGAGGACAAAAAGGAAGCCAGGATGATCAAACAGAAGGCCCCGAGATTTTGGGTCTCCGAAGAAGGGCAATTATACAGGCGATCCTTCACCGGACCATACCTACTCTGTGTACACCCTGATAAGGTCAACGATTTTCTCTTCGAAATACATGAGGGAATCTGCGGGAGTCATACTGGAGGCAGATCTTTGGCACATAGAGCCTTGTCTCAAGGGTATTGGTGGCCATACATGCAGGCAGATGCCTTGAAATATGTCCAAGAGTGTGATAAATGTCAGAGATTCGCTCCTATGATACACCAGCCAGCTAGGGAGCTTGAATCCCCTGTCCAGTCCTTGGCCGTTTGCTCAATGGGGTTTGGATATTGTGGGGCCTCTTCCTCGGGCTCCAGGGAACAAGAAATTTCTGATTACGGCAACAGACTATTTTACCAAATGGATTGAGGCCGAGCCACTTTCAAATATCCGAGACGTGGATACAAAACGTTTCCTCTGGAAGAGCATTATCACACGATTCGGCATACCATGGGCTGTCATCTCGGATAACGGTACCCAGTTTGAGAGCAAGCTCTTCAAAGGGTTTTGTTCGGATCTCAGCATAAGAAATTTCTTTTCCTCCCCAGGATACCCCCAGTCTAATGGGCAGGCCGAGATATCCAATAAAGTCGTATTGAGTGGGATTAAGAGGAAGTTAGAAGCAGCAAAGGGAAAATGGGTGGAGGAACTCCCAAGCGTATTATGGACGTACCGAACTACAGTAAGGAGGTCCACCAACGAAACACCTTTTGCGCTGGCCTTCGGTGTGGAAGCAGTCATTCCACTAGAGATCGGGATGCCGACCATCCGAACAACTGAGTTTACTGTTCAAACTAACGAAGAGAGACTTGGGCAAAGACTTAGACTTAGTGGAGGAGAAACGGAATTTAGCTGTAGTCCGTCTGGCAGCATATCAACAGCAGATGAGAAGGGGACATAACAAGAACGTCAAGCCTAGGACGTTTCGAGCTGGTGACTTAGTCCTGAGGAAGGTCATGGCCAATACGAGAAGGCCGAATGATGGGAAGCTCGGACCGAATTGGGAAGGGCCTTATAAAGTGTTGTCCCAGACTGGGCATGGAGCTTATCGGCTAGAAGACTTGGATGGGAAACCTGTCCCCAGACCATGGAATACTTGTAACCTAAGGAAGTACTTCTTTTGATTATTGTAAACCAAGTTTGATATTATATCCGGAATGTTATTATCTCTGCTTGTGTTTCTTTACATACAGGTTGATCATTATTGAGGAGGAGGGTAAAGGAAAAATTCTCTAAAACCTGAAAAATCACTACCTCAAGGGGGGTGAGTGAGGAAATATTTTTGTCCGAACAACACTACTACCTCAAGGGGGGTGAGTAAAGGAAAATTTCTCTAAAACCTGAAAAATCACTACCTCAAGGGGGGTGAGTGAGGAAATATGAAAAATCACTACCTCAAGGGGGGTGAGTGAGGAAATATTTTTGTCCGAACAACACTACTACCTCAAGGGGGGTGAGTAAAGGAAAAATTCTCTAAAACCTGAAAAATCACTACCTCAAGGGGGGTGAGTGAGGAAATATTTTTGTCCGAACAACACTACTACCTCAAGGGGGGTGAGTAAAGGAAAAATTCTCTAAAACCTGAAAAATCACTACCTCAAGGGGGGTGAGTGAGGAAATATTTTTGTCCGAACAACACTACTACCTCAAGGGGGGTGAGTAAAGGAAAAATTCTCTAAAACCTGAAAAATCACTACCTCAAGGGGGGTGAGTGAGGAAATATTTTTGTCCGAACAACACTACTACCTCAAGGGGGGTGAGTAAAGGAAAAATTCTCTAAAACCTGAAAAATTACTACTTCAAGGGGGGTGAGTAAAGGAAAAATTCTCTAAAACCTGAAAAATCACTACCTCAAGGGGGGTGAGTGAGGAAATATTTTTGTCCGAACAATATTACTACCTCAAGGGGGGTAAGTAAGTCAACACCTTGTCGGAAAGCCTACGGCCTCAAAGGGGGGAAAGAATGGACGTATCTGAAATATTCTGAAGGGAAATGAAGCTGGGAGAAAGCCTAAGAGGAATTGATGAAACGAAGAAAAGCTCATTAGGACAAAGTACCCGAACAGAGTGGGTCACGCCCGAACAGATTATACTGCACACGCAGGGAGGCGTAAATGCGGGAAAGGTTAGCGCTATAGTCATTATTGATTGTATGAGTGATATCATGCATAAACTGAACAGATTCCCTTAGAAATATTGACGTGTTACTCTGTCCTTTGTTTCTTTTCAGTATTAATATGTCATTTGTCCAATCCACCTAATAGAGGGAGGGAGGATTTAGATGCAATCTAATATAATATTATGTAATAACAAATTAAGGTGGATTTCTTATTACTCAAAGCTTGAGCTAAGAGCTTTGAGGAATAGGAGTTAGGTGGTGTATGATCCATTCTCTGGTAAGGCTTAGACTTGACGTGTTGCCCGAATATATTCTCCAAAATAAATGTGTTCAGACATTTGTTTAAAATGAACTCTTCATTTTCCTCACCAATAATTCACCCCTGAAACCAATGTTGGTGAAATAAACAACATTTAGACCTTCCCATAATCGGTTTGGGAGAGCCAGGATAACTGAATTTAATATTTGGTAAAGGAACGGGACATAAATCTATATATGAAAATATATCGACTCCGGGTAGGAAAAGACCTCCCGTAGAAGTAGTCCGCATAGTGTACGGCTCGTTCTCTTTTTTAGATCCTCTAGTGGTGTTATCCCACTTAACCTTTTGTTCGGATGTCTTTGTTTCTATTATTCCGAGACAGAGTACTCCATCTTACGGAAGGAACTACTATCCGAGCAGAATGCCGAGTAAAATCTAATAAAATTTAATACAAACCATGATGAGCCTAAAGGATTGAGAACGAATCAAACCAGCAAATTACCAAAACAAATATAAAAAATATATAAAACTTAACAAAGATTAACTTAAAACCATTAACAAAGGACAAGGTCAAATATAGCAACCGAAAATATCAATGTTTGGAGGTTTGGGTCTACAAAGGTAAATATACATCCAAAATGAAATTAACTTAAAAATTAAAACTGGATCTAGATCAATTGTCTTCAGTTGGTAGGAGGAACTGATTCGGGAGGCGCCGAGTCAAGAGGAGGTTGCCTCCTCCCGTGCAGGAGGTTCGCCGGTCGGGGCAGGCGTCGGATCCACATCAACCATTGGGGTAGGAGCCGGAAGGTCATCCGTCGAAATGACGAATGGGGACGACCTCACTGCCGACTAGTTCTTCGGCTTCTGTCTCGTTCCCCTTCATCACCCACTTCTTCCTCGGCCTCGTCATCCGAAGCTTTTAGCTCAGCATTGGGGAAAGGTAGGGGCGTGTTCTCCCTTCGGAACAGAGTTGAGTTGCTCGGGAACTTCGGCTTCCTTAAGGGCAGCTTTCCATCCATCTCGGAAGCTCTTGTTGTAAACCAACTCGAGCTGCTCCGCCACCTCATCAAGGGCCTTCTGTTCGCCCTCAGGCTCTGCCATCACGCACCCCATCTGCTCGGGCCTCACCAATCCTGGGATTCCATGAGGGTCAGTTGGGCTCTCAAATCGCTCAGCTCGGACTCCGCCTTCACCCTCTTTTCGGATTCACTCCTTGCCTGCTCTTCAGCGTCCTTCATCTTGTTGATGGTTCCGTGAAGCTGCTTTTCCAGCTTCCCGAAATTGTCTGCAGCATTGCGCATCACATCGGAGAGGGTCTTTTCTTGTTCGGCCTCCTTGTCCTTCATAGTCCTGTGAAGGTTGGCCAATCTGTCCTCTTTTTCCTTCGCTTCTAAGTGAAGGCCGGCTATTCTAGCCTCTGCTGCGTGGACACCCTGGGCAGCCTACAAACAAGACATATGCAAGAAAATTACTAAAGAGTTTGAGAAGTAGTAACAAGAACGGTGGAGGAAGCTAAAAATGTTAAACACATAAACAACTTACCATCACCAAGCTGCGAGAGACGTGTCTGAAGATCCTGCCCGAGGACATTTCATCCCATATAAGGGAGTCCCCGGGAAGACAGGCGACCCGAGTAATGGCCTGGGCAACCCGAGCTGAGAACTCCACGTCTGTGGTCTCGAACACAGTGTGGGCGGTGGTTATTGGGTCCCCGGCCACGGCCATCTTCGGAGCCCAGACTTCGGCATTTGATGAGGAGCTTGGAACGTTAGCATGCTCCCCTGCCACCCTCAGCCTCTTCGGCCGACGTACGAGCTGCTCGGCTTGTTCAGCCGCCGGCTCCTCTTCGATCTGAGGGAGAGGCTGCCTCTTCGGGAGCCGGAGTCGGGCTCGGATCTACTTGTACAGTTGATCGAGCCGTAGGAGTGGTGTCATAAATAACCCTCCTCGAACGCCGAGGAGGGGCCTCGGGCTTTTCCTTCTCTTGCTGCTTCTCCCCCTGCTTCTCTTTTCCTTTCGAGCTAGAAGCTTCTTTCTTTCTCTTGTTCAGGACCTGGAAAGACGTCCACTGGTGGAGGCCATCTTCGGATACTTCGCCGACCGGAACGAACTCAGGTAGATCGTCGGATTGAGCGGCAGGTGGCAGGCTGGGCCACGTAAAAGAGTGCTGAGTTCTACGGGCGTCTCTTGGGACCGATAAACCCTTGGGCCCTCCAAGTAGTTCCCGATCCAGTGGAGAGTAGCCGAGCAGTACCGAAGCAGCTCTCGGATGTCCGAATTGGTCCACGCAAATGTTGGACTTCAACACTTTCTTTATGTCCTCTAGGTTCGCCGCTGTAGCTGGAACGTGCAGTCGAGAAGGAACTGCAAAATAAAACCAAAAGCATTAAAGATTAAAACAAAGCTCTTACATATCCAAATGAAATACCTCACAAGTTATCATGTTATTCGGTCAAGAGGGATCCATATCTGTTCGGACTTAACCCTAAAACCTAAAAACCAAGTTATGAGTCTAACCTGGACGGCCGAACATGTTTCGGCAGCGTGACGAGCCCGAGTACCAGTTCCCCGAAACAATGAGCCAATCGTTGTCAAAGCCCTTGTTGGAGCTCGGCATCGCGGTGACCAATTTTTCGTTCACCTTTTTGGCCTTAAGGGAGCACGAAGTGTCCGAATCCGATTTCGGACAAACGTAAGGAGTAGACATGGAGGATATCCCTAACCCCTAGGTTGGTTCCTAGTAACCGATTTAGGGCAACTACTCCCATAACTAACCGGAATACGTTGACGGACATTTGGTCGGGACAGCCATTAACGGTTTGGAGAAAGTCGATGAGGAGGGGATGAAGAGGAAACCTAACCCCTCCCTCCACTACACTCATCACGGAGACGAGTATCTCGTCGCCGTTCAAAGGACGAAGTTTCTGGCTACTGAAATACCTAAGTTTGACGTTATCCGGCACTAGGTATTTTGCCCTAAACCTCCTCATACTTTCTTCGGAATCAACTAGATGGGCTAATCTATGTGCAGAGGCCATTTGTACGAAATACAGGGAACGAAATTGAAGAAAAATGGGAAATAAACGAAATCGAAAGAAGGATAGGGAGAAAACTTACGGGTATTGAGGGTTCGGAGCACTTGGTTTTCTTTGGGGCTTCAGAGATCGCACGGGGACGAAAATTTTTAGAAAGGAGACAACGAAATGAAATGGGATCTTGTGTTTATGAGGTTATAGTTCCCTCTTTAGATCCGACCGTTCGCTCCCCCAAAGCTGTCAAAGACCTTTCATATCCATGCTTTGGGAAGTGGAACCGGCGTTTCTTTAATAAGAAACGACGGTTTTCTTTCTCTATTTGTTTATTTATTTATTTACTCGTTTTTTTTATTATTTTATTTTTATTCTCATTATTATTTTTATTATTCGTTGGCACCTGGCGCGAAAAATACCTTTTGAAAGATGTGTTGTGCTCTGACCCGTCCGAAAGGACCGAACGGATCAGAGCAAGGGGGTAATTGGAGGGGAAATAATTCGTAAGTAGTTAAATCCGGACCGGGAAATTGAGAAATAACTAAAGGCACCTCATTCCCAGCTCGGGCTTAACCAAACTGTGTTATGTGTTCGGGTGCCCGAACAGATGTAAATATCTGCTCGGGTACAGAGTCTGTTCGGGACAAGTAACTAAACCCCTAACTTAGTAATCCGGAATGAACTAGAATCGTTCTTATAACCCCAGCATTAAATACCTGAAATATCATGGTCAAAGGTGTGTTGAATACGTTTTTTGCATTAAATTCATAATTAGCTGTGGTAAGGAATGATGGTAATCCTTAAATGAACTGACATTGGCCACGTTCTGGAGGGAAATAATAGATCAGAGAGCCTAAATATCTCTGACGATTGATAAAGTTAAGGTTATGGGGAAGGGAAGTTGGAAAAATATCATGGGAATATCTCCGGTAAAGGGTTTGGGTATAAATAGAAGGAGCTTCAACATGCAAAGGGGTACGTGCTCTTATGCTCCAGAAAGTTTTTCTCTGTCATTATTCACTCTTTGGTCACCTTCTTCCCGGAAACTGACTCAGGCATCGGAGAGCAAAAGGCCAACCCCCACTGGGTTGACCAAGAGGCTAACCATTTGTCTTTGCTGTTTGAATATTTTGTTTTACAGGTCCTATCAAATCTGTTCGGATTGACCTCAAACTTGCTCGGACTCAATTTCCTGGTCAGCTCTTTCATTCGTCTTAATTTGAGTTCTTACAGCACTCTATTCAAATTTCAATTGACTTACTAATTTCATGACTTATGATAGGAACGATTTCAGCGGCCTTCTCTAAATAAGAAGCAGAACGCGCCATCTCATTCGCTCACATCCACAATGAATGGGAATTACTTCTTGCTTATTAAGATATTTTTATGATATTAATAAAATATTTTATTTTGTTTACATATAGTTTTTAATTAATCTGTGCAATGCACGAGTATACTACTAGTTACTTATAAATTATAATAGTGTGGAGTCATTTTTGTTATGCTGAAAAACTTCTTCTTTTTTGAAATAATTATGTTCGACCAATCCTAAAGAGAGAAAACTGGAAGATTTTAGCTATGAGTTTCACTTTGTGATCCCTAACAAGTTATGTTTGGGATCACAAAGTGAAACTCATATTTTTTTTTTGATAAGTAGTGAAACTCACATTAGAAAAATGACGTACGGATATCTTAGCATCAGAAGAGGATGATGATACGAAGTAAATGTCTATAATAGGCTTCCCGTAATAGCACCAAGCATATATATGCTATGAATTTTTCCTTTTAAATTTATTTTATTTTTATCTTCTCCTTTAGTCCTCTTAAATTCATAATTTTGGTCAATTGCTGACGCAGAGTAATATCAACTACTAATTTATGTAAAATAATTTTTTATAGTCATTTTTCTAAAATTTATATGAGAAAAAATTGATTAGAAATATGATATGCTTGCTTGAGTTTAGACTGTTTAGTTACTTTGGCAGCAATTCAAACAAAATCAATATATATATATATATATATATAAATTGTGTGCCTAAGTTAGTAGAAAAAATTAAATATTTGCTAATTCACTTTTTTCTTTTAAAAAAAAAAATTACATGTTTAAGTCTTTCTGTTGCAATTTTGTTTTTCAAGAGGTTGGCCCATTATTTTTGGCTATCAAGATCAATTTGATAGCTCCACCTAAAACTGGATAAGTTTTGTTATTAATTATTTTGACTCCTGCATGTGCATGCGCTATATTATAAAAAACAACCATAAAGATAGAGTACACTGATTTATATGTGTAGTTCGCATCATTTTATAGGTCTCATTAGATATGACAATTACCCTTGACCTCTCATCCACAGCATGAACATTATGGAAAGCAAAAATGTCTATCATAACAATCAGCCTTATAACCTTATTGCAAATGTTGGGAATAAAAAACGTTATTCCTAAAACCTGTGGGATGCGGAAATAAATAACAAGCACAATCACACACAAGAACACAAAGATTTTTACGTGGAAAACCCTTTCTCCTTGAAGGGAAAAAAACCACGGGACAAACTCCGAATAAATCCACTATTATAATACGCAACTACAATAGTTTTTCTCAAGTTTTATGCTTAACTTGAGGTACTTACCAAATACAATAAATATCTCTCTAGGAATTAACACTCAACAAATTCTCTAGAGGAAAACCCCAAATCCCTTTCGCAATTCTCAATTGCAGTTTGCTCTCTCAATATTGCGGCACTAGCTTCCTCACAATTGTTTCTCTCAATTGCGGCACACACTCAAAGCACTCACTGCTTCTTCGCAATTCTCAATTGCGGTTTGCTCTCTCAATATTGCGGCACTAGCTTTCTTCTTTCTTTTTAGGGTTGCGGCGCACCTCTCTCTCTATAGGGGAGAACCCCCTAGGGCACACCAAGCCTCCTTGTAGCCGCACTCTCTCTCTATAGGGGAGAGCCCCTTAGGGCTCCAGGCCATTGAATTCTTTACAACCCTGTCTATTTATAAGACTTCAATTGTATTCCTTAGTGGACAAGGAATACATTAATTCTTTAACAAGGAATAGACTTTCCTTGCACACCAAGGAATAGTCTTTCCTTTCACATCAAGGACTCACATTTCTTCCACATCAAGGAAACCAAAAAACACCTAATTAGTTTTCCTTCTTCATTAAGGAAACTCAATTAGTTTTTCTAATCAACATAGGAATTTGAGGCATTTTCCCAACAATCTCCACCTTGACTCAAATTCTATCAAGTAGTCTTCATTCCTTCTGGAATATCTCCACCTTAATCAAAGCAAACCTTCTTTGACTAAGATCATCACATTTTTTTTTTTCTTCATAGTCATACTTGTGTGCGCCTGTAGCAAACTTATACCAAACATAATCTTCAATCTGCATCTTCCAATACCCAAAGTCTGTGCCATCAAACTTCTCAATTCCTGACGTCTTTCCATCTTCTCTGGTCATCGCTCCCACTCGAATCAAAGCTCTGATACCACTTGTTGGGAATAAAAAACCTTATTCCTAAAACCTGTGGGATGCGGAAATAAATAACAAGCACAATCACACACAAGAACACAAAGATTTTTATGTGGAAAACCCTTTCTCCTTGAAAGGAAAAAAACCACGGTACAAACTCCGAATAAATCCACTATTATAATACGCAACTACAATAGTTTTTCTCAATTGCGGCACACATTCAAAGCACTCACTGCTTCTTCGCAATTCTCAATTGCGGTTTGCTCTCTCAATATTGCGGCACTAGCTTTCTTCTTTCTTTTTAGGGTTGCGGCGCACCTCTCTCTCTATAGGGGAGAACCCCCTAGGGCACACCAAGCCTCCTTGTAGCCGCACTCTCTCTCTATAGGGGAGAGCCCCCTAGGGCTTCCAGGCCATTGAATTCTTTACAACCCTGTCTATTTATAAGACTTCAATTGTATTCCTTAGTGGGCAAGGAATACATTAATTCTTTAACAAGGAATAGACTTTCCTTGCACACCAAGGAATAGTCTTTCCTTTCACATCAAGGACTCACATTTTCTTCCATATCAAGGAAACCAAAAAACACCTAATTAGTTTTCCTTCTTCATTAAGGAAACTCAATTAGTTTTTCTAATCAACATAGGAATTTGAGGCACTTTCCCAACAGCAAATGCTACCTTAATTAGTGTCACAGTATGTAATGATATTCTTATTATGTCTTCTTCATTTCTTTTTTGGCTGAGTTGATATTCTTATTATGTGATTGGCAAGGTTTCTACGACTCTATCTTTTCCTTGTTTAATGAAATTCCGAGCTCATCAAGTTTTTACTTTAACAAGATCAAATTTCTCTATTGACTTGATTATGATTTAAGGTGGGTGCGGAGCTAGGAATTTTATCTAGGGTGGACACCTTTTGACAAGGGCTGTGTTTTTCATCCATATATATATATAATTTATATAATTAGGAGGTTTTACCAAAAGAAATGAATTTTATTTTGAAAAATGAAGGTTGGTAGGCTAAGCATGCATAAAGAGAGGAATGAATCTTAGCAAGAAAAAAAATAAAAAGAGGGGGATAGAGACTTTTGGTTTTAATAAAGTAAAAGGGGGTGTCAAGTAACTTAATTTATCAAAAAAAATTAATGGGAAGGATTAGCAAGTTACGTAACTATATGGAGGTGGATTATTGTTTCATTTTAGATTTATTTTACATAAAAATATTATAATAATATAAGAAAAATTATTGCTTTCTTTTTTATATAGATTGTTATTATTAACTAGATGGAGAGTGTTTGTCGTGAGAAAGAAAAAATGGAAAAGTTTAAAGTAAAATTGGTGGGTACATGAGATAATGTGATGGAGTAGTAGTTAAGTGGGTCACATATATATAATTTATATAATTCATAAGGTTTAATTTTAAAGTCCTTTTTTAACTGCACTTTGGTATAAATATTGCTACCTCTCATTGCTCTCATCCTTTCCAAGAAGGAAAAAACAAAAAAGCTTGCCACCTGGGGTGCGGTAGCATCCATGGTTGCCGTGCCCCACCCCCTTTTTTTTTTTTTTTTGCTTCCTTTCTTCTTTTTCTTTTATCTTTTCAAAGGGTTCTCCTCCCCCCTTTCGATATGCTTCCTTTTGGGTAGTTCAAAGAAGTGGAGGTTTCTCTCCCCTCCTGTAGGGGTTTTGTCCCCCTTTGTGGGGGTTTTTTTGTTCACTTTGTGTAGTTTTTTTTTTTTCTTTTGCAAGGTTGTTGATGTTCTAGATCTGGAGACGTTAACTCAGATCTGGACTCTTGGGGTTCGTTTGGTATGCTGTAATAGACCTTGTAATATAATAGTTATTACGTAGGAATAACTATTCAGTTGTTTGTTATGTTTTTATTACAATGAATAGTCATTCCTTAGTAATAGTTATTCCTTAAAATGAAGAATAGTTATTCCTCCCAAAAAGGAGTGTAATAGCTATTCCTTTACCTTACGTAATAATTATAAAATATAAGGGTACGTTTGGTACACTGTAATAGGAATTAGTATTACAAGGAATAGAATAAGCTGTAATGAAATAAATATTACTATTCATCAGTTTGGTAACAACACATGAATAGAATTCTGAATCTGTATTCCATAGTTTGGTACAGTATAATAACGTGGTGGAATGACATTATATTTTAGTCAAATTCCTAAAATACCATTTTTGAAATGCATTATATATTTACACTTTTTGTGAGTCTTGTTTAGTATTCTATTATGTATAAACTGAAAAATACCAGTACAATATAGATTTAATAATAAAAAACAATACTGTATATGCTTTAAACACAAAAACCAAAAGCAAAAAAAAATTATATAACTAGTTATTTTTTCCATGAGCAATACTGTACAGATTAACAACGATGGTTATATAGGAAAAAAAAAAATAACCAGTACCATACAGATTAAAAACACTAGCCAGTAAACACAAAAACCAATCAATAGATATAGACCATGGACCATAATCCATCATTTCATTGGCTAGTTACAAAGAACCGGACCAATCCATATTTATATATAAAGGCCCTTAATGACCGACTTTTCTTTTTAATCATATAATGCAATACTAGATTTTTTTCAAACAAAGCTTTCTCCTACTTTCTTTTATATTTCTAAAGATAAGAAATCCTACCAATGAGATATTTTTTCCTTTTGTTTGGCTTCAACCACCTTCTTATCAAAATTGCTGGATCCCACGTAGGTCATGTGGCTTTTAATTTTTTAAGACATTGAAACACCAACAACGAACTACGAACTTCAACCACCTTGTTTGGCATATCCTCTGTATCCATCATGTTAATTAGCGTGAACATGAAGCTATCCAAATTAAACGGGACCGCGCGTGGATTGTGGATTAGATTTTGTCTTTTTTTTGGTAAAGATTCTCTTTTAAGCCAAGCCTTACCATAATTTATTACACAATTGATGCCTTGATGGTAACATTCTCCTATATATATATAGAATGAGCCCCCTATCTTCTGAAAGCATCAATTTCTTTCATATTTCTTCCACCCCATTATCCATTGAACTAACAATGGAACCAAAAACTTTAATTTTAGCTCTCTTCCTCTTATTCCTTTTCTTTGTATCCTCGGCTGCACCCACCAAGAAAATCAAGGCTCGCCAACCTTGTAACAGTTTGGTTATGTATTTCCATGACATTATTTACAATGGCAAGAACTCCCACAATGCAACTTCAGCCATCATAGGTTCACCAGCTTGGGCCAACAAGACCATATTGGCAACACAAAACCATTTTGGTGATGTGGTTGTGTTTGATGACCCCATTACCTTAGACAACAATTTACATTCAACCCCAATTGGTCGAGCTCAAGGCTTTTATCTTTATGATCAAAAGGATATTTTCACTGCTTGGTTGGGATTTTCATTTGTTTTCAACTCTACACAGCATAAGGGGAGCATAAACTTTGCTGGGGCTGATCCATTAATGAACAAGACTAGGGATATTTCAGTGATTGGTGGCACTGGTGACTTCTTCATGGCTAGAGGGATAGCCACTTTGATGACTGATTCCTTTGAAGGAGAAGTTTATTTCCGGCTTCGTGTTGATATTAAATTGTACGAGTGTTGGTGAAAAATTTGTTTAGCTTTCGTGTTTCATCATGAAAAATAAGTAATGGAATTCTTTCCACTTTGGCCTCTTAGTTGATGCGGTTGTTTTTGGTTTCTGACATTTGCAAATTTCATATGTAATTGTAGACACCACATTTTATAATCATGGAATTTTTTTTTTTTTGAGCAAATTAGTTTTCATGGGAAAAAGTTGGTTATTTTCTTTTCAATGAGTAAATGTATTATTGAAATTTAAAAACCCAAAAGATATACAGTTAGTTCAGAACTCATGTACACGTAGCAAAAGCTATAGCCCCAGTTAGAAAAATTACAATGGAATGCAATCCTAAAACAAATAACCCGGGCTAAGCACAAACCCGACCCAAAACAACAACAAAAAGAACCACCAAAAGCTTGTGAGAAATTAAAATACAATAAAGATATTACACAGATGTGAGAAATTACAATAGAAAAGCCTACCGACCCTTGAACCTTACTCATAACCAACACAATATATGCTCTCATCACTTGAATGAACAACTTTTGCCCTTTCAAGTATCTTCAACGGTCTGTTTAAACTTTCACTTAAATCTGGAGAAAAAATCCTATTTTCTATTTCAACTAACCATTTTTCCAAACATGCAACACCATCTCTATTTTTTCTCTATTTCATTAAAATACTATTTTATTTTATTAATTACTATCTCTCTTAATTTTTTTTTATATTTTTTTATTTTATCTATTATTCTCCTCAAAATGATCTCCACCTGAAAGACTAGAGAGAGAGAACATATATAGCATGTCGTTCATCTCCATGAGCGGCACAAGATCTACCAAGTATATATAGATTCGTTGACAGGTTAGTCCAATGCCAACGTAGCCAGAATTTTTTTTCGGTAGAGTCAAATTAGCAATTTTTTTATGGGTTTTATGAATCCATTTGTAATTTTTGTTGATGTTATTTGAGTTATTTTTTGTGTTAATTTTAGTAATATTGACCTCACTCTTAGTGTTTCTTTAATTTTTTTGGTGGAGTCAAATTCTAAAAATCTCAATTTTTAATAGATATACCTAAGTATATATATATTTATTTGAGTGGGTCAATGGACTCCACTCACTATGCTCTAGCCCCGCCCATGGTCCAATGCTCATCGAATGGAGTAGGAGATCTTGCCCTACACTAGGTTCGAGTTGATGTGGTAGAGGTGGAAACTCAGTTAAGGGAACACCGACGTCATGATGTGGCAGAGCTTATCCTCATATATCATTCCCTCTGCCACCACGTTATCCCTATCCCTCCACTATCGTGCTCATCATCAAGGCCCTCAAGGCAGTACATATATAAAGAGACTTTTCCTTGGGTTTGTGGTAGTGTTTGTGATCATTGTTTATGTTAGGAAAAAATAATAAAATAATGATTTGAAGAATTACATGAGCTCTCTGGATGTAAAAAGTTACTTACAAATTGGTTTCTTAATAAAGAATCTAAAGAAAGGCAAATGAAACCCCAATTTTGGGTGATACTCTCTTGAAAATAAAGAGAGAAAGACTTTAAAGAAGTTGATGGAGATTCTTTAATAGCCATAATCAAATTAAGCAATAGGTCGAATACTTTTGGTAGCAAATTACTTTCAAGGGCATTACCAAAATTGATATTGAGGCTACACATATAGTCCTAACAACAATCAGTTGCCTCAACAACTAAATTGAACTACAATCGAGTACGAGTAGTCAACGCTCAACAGAGCTATCCAGAGACTTGTTGAGATGACGTACAGGTCATCTTTAAAAAAAACCAACCAAAGTCGACTTAATAGAGTCATTACAAAACGTTGCAAAATTTTCTCTAGTTATAAAAGGTACTCATTAAGATAAGCTTTGTCGCCCCAAATATGTCTTCTTCTTTTGTTATAAGTTTTCCCTTTTTGGAAAGAAAATTCATTAGGATGGGATTTATGGGAAGAATTAGTACAAGGAATTCTTAACTTTAAAAGAGAATAATTAAAAATAAAATTACAATCTAGATCGTACCAGTCTACTGCCTACCACGCATTTTTTTTCTTCCTAAAATTCCCTCCCTATAAAAATAACAATGATGAACTTTATTTCTTTACGAGTAAGTTTGGTATCAAGAGAAAACAGTTGAATGAACTTTGTGTAGTTCCTTCTGGAAATCTTGATCATTACTCAACAGAATTACAGAACATGAATGGCTTGGTGCCCTAATGATTTTGCTAGTGGCATGCGTGAAGTAGACTCTGGAACTAGCACCATCGGTGGCATGAAGTACAGTCAGGAACTAGTACCATGAAGAATAGTACTGGGGCCTCGGGGGGGTTGGCTATATCAAATTCTCTCCTTCCCCTCTATTTCATTAATAAAAAATTTAAATCTTGTTCAAATCTTACTTAATCCCCCTCATTTTTTTTAAACAAAAAAACTACACACACTCATTTAAATTATTAGTGTTTCATTTTATTTTCTTTTAATATTCACTTTTATGCCATATATAGCTTTAGAATACATACATTTATAAAAATATATAAGTCAATCTATCTAGTAATTTCATAAAAAATAAAAGATAAAAATCTATCTAGTAAAAATATTTTCTTCTAAATTAAAACTCTTTTTCATTTTGCATTTAAAGAGTGGATAAAAGAATCCATTATTTCATTTTTTTTTTTTACCTATTAGAAGTAAAGATAATATCATTTTTATGGTTAAAAATTTGGAACAAGCTTTACTTTGTCATCCATAAAATAAAAAATTAAAAAAATAAAGTTTTTTCATTTGTTTTTGCCATTATTATATGTCTCTTATTTTATAGGTTAAGGCATATGAAATGATATTCATTATTTAATATATCCGGAGCTAATTGATTTGTAAACATTTTATGATTTCTAAAACACTTGCTATACTCTAAACTCTAATGTAATCTTTAATTTATTTAATCGAAAAACAATTATTTGAAATGTTTAAAGAATATTAATTGTAATTAATAAATTTAAAATATAAATATCCATAACTTAATAAACGAAAATATTGTTTTGAATTATATAAAACCGACTTGATGAAAAATTTATGATTCCGCCGCTTGATTGATCCTTAAAAAATAACATCTAAGCCAAGCTTTATTATAACAAAGAGAATAAATTCAATAAGGATCGGATGTAAAACTCGTCCTTTACACCCTCCAATAAAAAACAGACACATCATCATTTTTCACTTTATTTCATATTTCAAAATGAGGTTACCCACATACAATTATTACTCTAAAAAAAAAAACACGATTTCAATATTGGATCTAGAGAGAGAAAGAGTGGAGCAATAGGGAGAGAGACCTGAAAGCGGCGGCAAACCAGGACCACCATGGCCAAGGTCCTCAAAATCTTGTCGATGACAGCCATGGCTACTGCTGTGACCATTTCCCCTCCTTTTCGCAAGCCTAGACCCTCTTTCTCTCTCATCGTGACTCCCACCTCGGTCTCTCTCTCTCCACAACTCCCTCTCTCTCTCGGAGCTTTCTCTTTCTCTCTGGAAACCCAAAAACCAAAACACCCACCACGATCTGGATCCACCACTCGCCGCCGATCTCTCTTTCCCATCGTTTTTCTCTCTTTCTCTCTCTCTAGATCCCGTTTGTATCTTTTTTTTATGATAGTTTTAAGAGTAATGATTCTGTGCGGGTGAGCTCATCATGAGATGTGAAATAAAGTGAATAAAAGTGATGTGGTTTTGTCTTATTGGAGGGTGTAAAGAATGGGTTTTACACCCGATTCTTATTGAATTTATTCTTTATAACAAAAAGTATGCTCAACATTCCGTTTATAATGGGAGAATGGACCGCACACAAATTCCTAGATGCATGCATCCCTTGCATTTCTCTCATCCTTCTATATAGCCAACAAAATGAGAGCTACAAAACTCTTTTCAGCACTTCTCCTATTCCTCTTCCTCCTTATCTCTAGCTCCAATGCCACACCAGGCAAGAGAATCCGGGCTCAACGCCCATGTCAAAGGCTGGTGGTTTATTTCCATGACATTATTTACAATGGAAAGAATGCCAAGAATGCAACATCAACCATTGTAGGGGCACCTGCTTGGGCCAACAAGATCACTTTGGCAAGGAAAAACCATTTTGGTGACTTGGTTGTGTTCGATGACCCAATTACCTTAGACAATAATCTACACTCAACACCCATTGGACGTGCACAAGGGTTTTATGTGTATGATAGAAAAGCAATAACCTCCGCTTTGCTTGGTTTTTCCTTTGTTTTCAATTCTACCAAGCACAAGGGTACCATAAACTTTGTTGGAGCTGATTTGTTGCAGAAGACTAGGGATATCTCGGTAATTGGTGGCACTGGTGACTTCTTCATGGCTCGAGGCATAGCCACTTTGATGACTGATTCATTTGAAGATGATTCGTATTTCCGGCTTCATGTTGATATCAAGTTGTATGAGTGTTGGCAACAAGTTCATTTGTAGCTTGTCCTTCAAGCTAGGCCTGGTTTGCCAATGTTATTTTAGTTTTAGGTGTTCTTTTTTCTGCTGTTTTTTTCTTTTCCTCTTGTTTTTGTTTTGTTCTGGTCGTGCCTAAGTTCTCTGCTTTGGTTTGGTGTTGTTTTGCTTGGTGTGCTTTGTCTACTCTTTTAGCCCTAAAATAGTTTATATGGAAAGCTTTGTTGTTGTGTGTGTTTTTTCTCTTCTTTTTTTCTTTTTTTTTATTAGTTGTGTGTTTTTTCTCAACACCATTACTTTATGTTCTTTCATTTGTTCCTTTTAAAGTAATGATTCCAAATTTGAGTGTTTGTTAACGAGTTTTAAGAGCATTAGTAATGGACTAGTCATCCGACTAAAATTTTACTAACCAACTCAAAAAGCCAAACATTGGTCTAGCTTGTAACTAGCCAAAACAATTGCTAGCTACAATGGATATACTAGCACGGTAACTTAACAAAATGATTTTTTTTTATTCCACCACCATACTAGGGTTTGGTTAAGTGGGTTTCGGATGGGGTGATTTGGGGTTGTTCGTGATTATGATTCTAGGATTTGCATAGGTGGTGGTCGAGATCAACTGTAATACCCAAGATCCTTCAAGCCCAAAAGGTTAACTCAATGGGAAATAGCTAGGTGTCCATGAGCAAGGCTGGCCCTAGCAATTATGAGACCTAGGGCGATGCAAAAAAATGAGGCATTTTATCTTTAAAAAACAATCATTGAAAAATTACTCTATATATGGTTTTTGCTACAAAATTACTAATTAAACTTTTATATTCAATATTTTCTAACAAATCTTGTTCAATAGATAATATGGCTAATCTATTTAATCTTCCTTGTGACATAGTTGATCGTAAGTAAGATTTTTATAATTTTAACTTTGAAAAACTTCTTTCAACGAATGCGACTGTGACAAGTATAGTCAATAATATTCTATATGCAATAGATGAATTTGGAACAATTCAATTCCTTGATAAAATTAAGTATAATAGTCACTGTATTTTTTTCTTTTGGTAAAATCTCTTGTAAGACTTTTAAGTCTGAAAATAAATCAATATCATCAAAATCAAAAAAATTATCAAGTTTTAAAAAACCTTCAAGATTAACATAATATTTTTTCAAATTATCATAATTTATTGAAGTTAGCTTCTTCACATTAAATATATACCAAAAATTGTTTTCATACATACTTGGGTTAGAGAAATAAATTATTATTAAAGCTTAATTTAAAGACTTGTTTTAAATATATGAGACTTTTTAATTTTTGTATATATAAATATATTGAGATATTTCAGTAAGGGCTTTAAAAATTTTGGGATGAGGCCTAATTTTGAGGTGAGGCCTAAGGTAGTCGCCTATCTTGCCTTTGGCTAAGGCCACCCCTGTCCATGTCCATGAGTTATAAACTTTTCAACCTCTCTATCACTAGTCGATGTGGAACTCCACAACACGTTCACCCGCATACATGCACCAACAAGTAGGACATTACTTTGATACTAAATGCAATACCTTAGATCCCTCCAGCTTTCCGTGGTGGAGCCCCACATTAACTAGTGACAGGTAGGTTGATAAGTTTATAACCTTGGACACTCCTTCCCCATTGGATTAACCTTTTAGACTTAAAAGACCTAGTGTGTTATAAAAATGATATATAAAGACGGTTAGTGGAGGTTAATGGTGGCTTTGGGCTTGTGTGTGGCTATCGTCGTCGTGGTTGTGGATGACGGCTCCAATCAGTGGAGAACAAAGGGAGAAGCAAGAGAAGTAGAGAGAAAAATAATAAAAATGATTTTTCATTTATTTATTATTTTCTTATAATTCAATAGTTAGGGGAAAAGAGTTTAAATCCTGGATGTATCTGTTAAACACATCAATAAGTGTCAGTTAATTTACAAGAATATTTAATTAAAAAAAATTGGCGAGCTGAAAAAATAAATAATTAAAATTAAAATTAATTAATTAAAAAAAAAAAAGAGCTCTTTTTGGGTCAAATTTCCCAATGTGAATTCTCTCACATGTTTGATAAATTTCCTGAGTTTGTAGTGTTCTGTTTCTTTTTTCTACGGAATCAAAAATGTCTCCAAAAGAGTATTCATTGTAATGAATGTTTTAAAATTAAAAGTCTCACTAATATTTTTGGTAATGGGATAATGGATCATGCATCCACCAGCTTTGACAAAACAGACCACTTTGCGTTCAAAAAATAGGCACCATCTAGGTTTAGTCTGGCTTAAATTGAGTCTGATTCTACATTGCAATTGTGCAGTTATGCACTTATGCTACACCTACCTATGTTCAGCCATGTCAAAATTACATCTAAATCAGAATTTCTTGGTAGTAGAAAATAGAAATATTTTTGCATACATTTATTTGATATGGATAGAAATGGGTCAGCCAAGAGCGTGATTACAATTTACAAGTACAAATTGATTGGGCCGTTGTCATTCTCCATACGTACAGAACCCTTCTCCTCTCTTTTCTGATCGTGCCCAACGACGCATACAAATTACAAAACCTCTACAAACCTCAAATCCAAATTTGGGCCATGCCCGGCCTTTATAGGCCAGGTAAGTTCAACATTACAGTTAATGAGAAATTATGCAACCATTGGTAGGGTAGGTGACCAATTAACTCAATTAATTGGTGAACAAAGGATTTGAGATTAAAATCCGTCTATAAGAATGGAGGTTTAAGGGTGGGTGAGGTTCGTGAGAACTACCTCTTATTGTGTTATACTGTTGTAGATAGGTTCAGTGTACCTCTAATGGATAATGACGACAACAATAACAATAAGGCTAAAACTTAAATACAGTTCCTTAGGTCAAGTACATTAGGTTCCCAGTTGAATTTAAATACATTGAATTTAAATATTCTTGGAAAAGATAACATTGTTTGTGTTTCATTGGTTAATGCAACCATGTGTTTGAATTCAATTGACGAACCTAATGTACTTAACTTAAGGAACTGTACCTAAGTTTTACTCTAACAATAATAACTACAACTATATAATTTTGTATAGTCAGCCTTTTTTTATCATTCCAACAAAACTAAGCTAGTTTGTCCACTCTTCTCATTTTCTCAATTACTTAAAATAATCTGATCATTATCTTTTTGGGTAAAGAAAAATATTCAATAGGTCTTATTGAATTACTGTGGCAATAGCTCCTATGTTTTTAGTGGCGCCATTATTGGCTAATAGTATGCTATGTAAAAATAAATTTCAACCCAATAACAACAAGAGCAGCCCATATAGCACTAGGGTCTGACAAATCTCTGTTGAGCCCAAGAGGACTACATAATGAAACACTTAGGTCCCGTCATAGCACCCGTGTTGATTTTGATAAAACTTATATATTTTGTGATAAATATTGTGTCCATATTAATAAATGTGTGTTTATTGTTGTAAAAATAAAATGTGTAAATTCGGGTAGTTAGAATTAGTGATATTTGTGATAAAATTAACTTTATTACAAAACTACACATATTTTACAACACCTAACAGACATTTTATCAAAACACACACAATATTTTATCAAAACACACACAAATATTACAACTTTTGACACCTTTGACGGAACGGTCCCGCTAGGCTTTGCAGAAAAACGAAATCTTCCTGAATATGTAAACGGTGAGAATCAATGTTGGCGCTATACCCATATAGCTTATCTTTCCAACACTATCATTTCAAAGCACAACAACCAAAGGTCCAAACTTGAGCCAAAGAGAGAATGAAAAGCAGAACAATCTCAGAGAGTGTTTTGGGGGCAAATTCACTGCCTTCATGTACCAATCTTGTATTGCCGACCAAGCTTTTTTTTTTTCTTTTTAAATTCTCTCCCTGTATATATAACAATGATGAACTATTGGGCAAATTCACCGCCTTCATGTACCAATCTTGTATTGCCGACCAAGCTTTTTTTTTTTCTTTTTAAATTCTCTCCCTGTATATATAACAATGATGAACTATTGGGCAAATTCACCGCCTTCATGTACCAATCTTGTATTGCCGACCAAGCTTTTTTTTTTTTTTTTCTTTTTAAATTCTCTCCCTGTATATCTAACAATGATGAACTATTTTTCTTTACGAGTAAGTTTGGTCCCAAGAGAAAACAATGAATGAATTTTGTGTAGTTCCTTTCTAGTGCCCTAATAATTTTGTTGGTGGCATGCTTGAAGTAGAGTCAGGAACTAGTACTAGCGGCTGGCTTTTTCAAATTCTCCCCTTTCACCTCTGTTTTATTAATAAAATTTTGGGTTAAATGTAGTGTTGATCCTAAAACATTTACCCAAGTTAGCACATTTGGTCTCTAAAATTTAAAACACGCAGAAATGATTCATAACATTTCAAAATCATGAATCATTGGTCCTTCTCTTAGTATTTGTTAACTTTATGTATATATATATATATATATATGTGGCTAACAGATTGATGATGTGACCAATTTTCATTTACAATTAAGATCTCACATGGCATATCCATTTAAAATCAAATAAAACACACCCACCCACCTAACCCGATTCTAATTAAAAAAACCCAATTACCTTAATTAAATTAAATTCGTGCATCTCTCTTCTCCCTCTTCCTTTCTCTCGCTTCTCTCGCACCATCACCATGTCTCTCTCTCAGTAGATGAGGATGGTCTGGTGTAAATGAATTAATAATTGCTCTAGTCCGAAGTGAATTTAAGGATGTGCTTTGACACTCATAAAGGCACTGCTGTGATTGGATCTGTTATGCTTTGTTAAATATATTAGGATTATATGAAAGGTATAGATTGTTTACACATAAAAATAATTTTATTATATAGTATTATATATAATATTGACCACTATAATATATTAAATTGGTAGCCATATTATATGCATGGTTTTAAAAACCGGACCAGAAAGAGAACCGGAAATGAGAATGGTTCCCGTACTAGTGGTCCGACCGGGGTCGAACCGGTGGTCGAACCGGTGACGTCATAAATAATTTAATTAATAATTTTAAAATTATATAAATAATTACATAATTTGTTAGACTTAAAAAATAAAAAAAGACATGTCCAATCCAAATAATGAAATAAATAAACTTTTGGTTCAATTTTTGTACGGAGCCAAACTTATTACTATCTTTTCCATTTCTTTATGAGAATACATTCAATACGGATCGCGTGTAAAACACGGATTTTACACCCTCCAATAAAACCTCGCCACGTCAGCTTATTACACAAACCAAAAAAAGCTCACCCACGTAGAATTATTTCCTTCAAATCTCTCATTCTTCTCTACCGGCTCAGATCTCAAACCAACAAAGACCCATAAAAAAAATCACACCCACAAACCCAGAAAAACCCAATCAAATTTCCGGCAAAAGATCCCGTCTCGAGTCACCAAGGCTCGACTGGCGTGAGCTACGACGGCAACCCCGTGAGGCTTTGCGGTTTCCCCAACT
The DNA here is from genome assembly GCA_907173295.1 of Fagus sylvatica. Taxonomy (NCBI): domain Eukaryota; kingdom Viridiplantae; phylum Streptophyta; class Magnoliopsida; order Fagales; family Fagaceae; genus Fagus; species Fagus sylvatica. Next base: position 2,830,161 of record OU015764.1, on the reverse strand, counting down.
CCGATCGCAACCCACGTCGCACCCCAGCCCTTGAGTTCGCGCACCCCGTACCACAATGCTGTCAACCACCCTCCACCACGCCGCCGACCCACCGCCACCAGTATCCTTCACGAAGAAGTCTACTCCACGATTCTCTCTGGTTGCTGTGTTTCTGAATAGAGAGAGAGAGTATAGGAAGAGATAGATTTGAAGGAACCGGGCCAAAACCGGTTCAACTGCTCCGGTTCGCGGTTCTTATGGTCGAACCGCCGGTTTCTGGTTTTTGGTCTATTTTTCTAAAATTTCGGTTTTTTCAAAGAACCGGACCGGATAAAGGTCCGGTTCCCGGTTGAACCGGCCGGTCCGGTCCGGTTTTTAAAACCATGATTATATGTGTAATTTATATAGAAATAAAATTATTTGTAACTTTCATTTACATATGTCATTATTTACAACTTTCATAGAGGAAGTTAATGATAGGATATAACCACCAAAAAACTTCCATGATGTGGGTGACATGTGTCATGATCTCCAAATTATTGGAAGTAGTTATTTTCCTAAAAATAAACCACCCAAAGTATTTATTGATGGGTAGTTATTTGATGGAAATAACCACCCTTTTGACTATTAATAAGAAGGTTTATTCTTCAAAGACGCTCTCCACAACTCATGTGTAAAGGATCCATTGTGATCTAAAGTGTGTTCTTCAAGTGTATTCATTAGTGTTTATAAGTTGTTCTTATTGTACTTGTACTTTGTAACCTTTAATGATAAATATCTATGTATTTATTTTGTTGGATTTACAATTCTACTTTATCCTTCATACTTTGTTTGGTGCTATACGAAAAAAATCTTTTATCATTAAGGCATAATTCGGACTAAACACACCCTTTTGAAGTTTGTTGCAAACCTTGAAAAAGTTTGGATTTCATTCAAACAGATTTAGGTTCTCAGAGCCTTGGGTATGCACTGATGCCATCTCTAGCTCGATCTGAACAGCTTTTCAATATTATAGGATTACAATCTAGTTGAAAAGCAACAATAATACATGCACTTGTTTGTCACTAACTAGCTAACACAGTTGCTTATAACTTGTAATTAGAAGGGAAAATTATACATTTACAATTACAGAAAGAGATTGTGCTTTTGAAATATTGACAAATCAATTCATCACTAATTATCATGTATTATGAAAAGATACAATAAATGACATATGACTCTGGAATATCAGAGTCCTAAACGTAACACTTATTGAAAAGAAATTGATGCAAAACTAGTAACTATAAATATGAGTTTGTCCTAATAAACAGGCATTTTTGATAGCTTAACTTAATTACAGTAATTTCTGTTAAAATTCAATCTACATGCAGAACTAGTAACTATAAATATGATTTTTTCCTAATAAACAGGATATTCAACAGCTCAACTTAATTGAATTAGTTCCAGTTAAAATTCAATCTACATGCAGAACTAGTAATTATAAATATGATTTTTCCTAATAAACAAGCATATTCGACAGCTTTTAGAGTTACGGAAATAAGAATCTATGGTTTTTATTTTTATTATTAACCCATTAGAATTTAGAAGTAAAGATACTATAATTTTTATGGTTAAAAATTTTGGAACAAGCTTTGCTTTGTTATCCATAAAAAAATAAAAGAAATAAAGTTTTTTCATTTTGTTTTTGTCCGTATTATATGTCTCTAAATTTACATTGTATAGGTAAAGGAATATGAAAATGATATTTATGATTTTTTTTAAAACTGTCGGTATACTCTGAACTCTAATGTAATCTTTAATTTATTTAATCATAAAACCTAGATTTAAAAATGTTTAAAAAAATATAAATTGCAATTAATAAATTTAAGGATAATTATCCATAACTTAATAAAAGAAAATAATGTTTTGAATTATATAAAACTGACTTGATGAAAAGATTTCTGATTCCGCCCTCTAAAATAGCAACTAAGCCAAGCTTTATCCATTTCTAGCTCGATCTATAATAAAAAGTATGCTCAGCATTCCTTATATAATGGGAGTATGGAGTTGAGAGTTTAGACCACACGCTAACCCCTACATGCATCCCTTGCATTTCTCTCATATATATAGAGCCAACAAAATGAGAGCAACAAAATTAATTTCAGCTCTTCTCCTATTCCTCTTCCTCCTTATCTCTAGCTCCAATGCCACACCAGGCAAGAGAATCCGGGCTCAACGCCCATGTCAAAGGCTGGTGGTTTATTTCCATGACATTATTTACAATGGGAAGAATGGCAAGAATGCAACAGCAGCCATTGTAGGGGCACCTGCTTGGGCCAACAAGATCACTTTGGCAGGGAAAACCCATTTTGGGGACTTGGTTGTGTTCGATGACCCAATTACTTTAGACAACAATCTACACTCAACACCAGTTGGACGTGCACAAGGGTTTTATGTGTATGATGGAAACACAATATTATCCTCTTTGCTTGGTTTTTCCTTTGTTTTCAGTTCTACCAAGCACAAGGGTAGCATAAACTTTCTTGGTTCAGATATTGTGTTGCAGAAGACTAGGGATATCTCGGTAATTGGTGGCACTGGTGACTTCTTCATGGCTCGAGGGATAGCCACTTTGATGACTGATGCATTTGAAGATAATACGTATTTCCGGCTTCGTGTTGATATCAAGTTGTATGAGTGTTGGTAAGTGGTAACGAGTTCATTTGTAGCTTGTCCTTCAAGCTAGGAGGGTTGATTCTTCAATTTAGTTTTTGGGGTTTTTTTTCCTCCAGTTTTTTCTTTCCCTCTTGTTTTTGATTCGTTCTGGTCATGTGTTTGTTGTTTTGCTTTGGATTGGTCTTTCTATTTGGTGTTGTTTTGTGCTTTGTCGTGTGTCTGTTTCCTCAAAACCATTATCTTATGTTGTTTCTTGTGTTCCTACTTATAATAAAAAAATAAAAATAAAAATGGTGTTTCTTGAGTTCCTTTTTAATCCATGATTTCAGTGTAGTGTTAAAACTTAAAAGTAAAGAGTTTTACGAGCATTAGTAATGAACAAGCTATTCGGGTTAATAACGTGAGTTGGTCAGATTACTCGGGTTAAAAAAATTGTCAATCCAAGCCCGACCCAATACAAGCTTCAAAGAAATTTTGAAACCGGCCAACCCAACCCATCAACACACAAAAATTAACTTGAGACATCATATCGAATTCGTTAGGTTGAATGAACACCCCTAATTCTCTTTGTCTCTCTCTCACAACTGAAGCGCTTTGAGCTCAACCATATATGGGCGACAGGGACGGTTAGTACAGATGAGACAAAAAAAATAAAAGAAGTATAGATGAAAATAATTTTATGTAGGGGGGAAAATTGATTAAGACAAGTATAGGGCTACAAATAAAATAGGAAGCAAAGTTGGGTTTGATCTTCACTTTACAGCATATTACAGCTGTAAAATACAGCTGGGTAAAACAAGAAATATCTACAAAATATCATTGACATGTTCTGTGAAGTTCTACCATGTTCTTGGACAAAAGGATTCTATAAAAGGGAAGGGAAAAGCAACGTAAAAGGGGACTGGACTGGCTGCTGAGAGACAAAAGGAAAGAAAAGGCTAGGAAAGAGATATGAGAGAGAGTCTCTCAAGTGTTCGGGTAATGTATTTTATTATGCTTACAACTAAATTTGATATATTATTGAGCTAGATGTGGACGTAGGCAAATTGCCGAACCACCTAAAATTATGTGTTCTGTATATCTTGTTCTATTTTATCATCCAACAGTCTCCAATGAACTGAGAATCTACGTGCTGTGAGGTTTGACGCGGTTCCATTATAACGTGAAAAAATACCCACCTTCAATTGGCGCCGTCTGTGGGAACTGCACTTCAAGCTTCGGCACTGTGATATCTCAGTTTATCAACGGAAAGTTCAGGGATGAAGTGAGTTTATTAGAGAGTTTCAACCAAGAGCAACAGATGATGTTTTTGCTCAGTTCGGCATGCTCAACACAGAGAAAGGGAAAGGAAACATACTGGTGCACATGTTGTCCGATCAAAGCTCAGTTCGGCCTACGTGCTCGGCACGTCCATTGGGCGGTTAAAGGCCACCTCGGCCTCTTCATTGCTCTTCTCGGCTCCTCGAGCTTTAGTTCGAACATGTTCGGTCTCGGTCAGATCCAGCTCGGCTCCTTCAAGCCATCTCAGTCCCCCATGGTCTCATCACGATCCATCTCAGCTCCTCCAAGCCTGATCAGAAATTGCTGCGATCTGTTCGGATCTTAGAGCTCGGTTTGCTCGGCATCTCCAAAAAAACAAACAGTCAAGCTCCTCCTCGGCCTGAACTGCTCCCCCACGAGCCCAATCTGCTCCTCCACGAGCCCGATCTGCTCATTCTCTACCTCGATCTGCTCTGTCTCTGCCTGGAACAATCTGCTTTCTTCAGACCCGATCTGCCCTTTTCTCAGTCCGATCTGCCCTCCATGGCCCCGATCTGTCTCGGCCTTGATCAGATATGCTCGGAATCTCCAAGAACAGTCAGATTTTTCTTCGGCTTCAGTCCAAACTGCTCGGCACCTCCATGGCCAGTCAAGTTTTTCCTCGGCTTCGGAGTTATCTTTCTCGGCTCCTTCGAGCCCGTATTATTTCAGTTTCGGCTTCTTCGAATTCTCTTCGTGGCCTCCACGACCCTTCCTCGGTTTGGTGTCGGCCACAGGTCTTCTCAGCATTCTTAAGCCTTATCTTGACCTTTTTATGGCCTTTCCTCAGTTCTCTGTGATCTCCTCGGCTTTCATGGAGACATGAGCAATTGCTATTTTTTAAGAGCAAATTGATCAGAATATTGGGAAATAAAGAGACAAGCAGGCATTGAGGAAAGAGAGAAATTTGAGAAAATGGCATCAGCTGTGGCATGGGTTTGAGATGCAGAAACAAGAGAATTTCTGAGAAAGGGAGTGTTCGGGCCACATGGTTCTCTGAAAAAGGAGACAATTACGTGAAAGCTCCAACTTGCAGAAGAGAGTATCAGAGCAGGTATGTTTTTTAAATTTTGGTGAGGCTCAGTATTGCCTGGGTCTATTGGCTCATCATGGGATTCGGTCCCAAAGCCAGCTCACATATATTTTTATATTTGAGTGGGTGACAGTAGTTCCCCCACTATCTTTTTATATTTTTCAGCTTATTAGTGTAGTACAAACCAATATATTTGGTTTATAATTATGGTGGCGGAAAGTTGTATGTGCTGGTAGTTTCTTCAAAACAAAACAAAAGATCTTGGAGAAAGGATGACATGTTCGGCCAAGCCTTGATGGCTTGTGTTAGTAGTATTCTTGGAAAAAGACAAAAAATCTTAAGCTTATATTTGTGGTGGCAGTAGATGGCATGTGCTGCCATCCTGGTAGTCTTTTTGGTGAAAAACAAAAAAAATCTTAGAAAAGATATATAGCTGAGTTCGGTCAAGCCTGAGATATCTTATCTCTTTAGCGTGTTCGGTCAAGTCATAGAACTCTCTAGAGTTCTGTCAAGCTTTGGAACTCTCTGGAGTTCGATCAAGTCCTGAAACCGTGAAATAGAGCTCTCTAGATGTTCGGTCAAATTTTCAGCTTTAATCTTCAGCTGTTCGGTCACTTCAGCTTTAGTCTTCGGCTGTTCAGTCAAGTTTTCAGCTCTAGTCTTCAGCTGTTCGGTCATTTCAGCTTTAGTCTTCAGCAGCTTCAGCTCTAGTCTTTGGTCACTTCAGCTTTAGTCTTCAGCTGGAACCATGAATCTAACTTGCTTGAGCTTTGTAATAGCAACTGATAAGAAAAGATAGAAAATATCTGCTAATCTTTAAGCAGTAAAAGGGAAGGTAAAGATGACAAGAAACTTCCATTTTCTTTACTTTCCAGCTAAATTTAGTAAAGAAAAATATATATGAGCTTTATATATATGTGGTGGCAGTAAGTGATTTGTGTTAGTAGTATGTTTAGGAAAAAGACAAAAATAATATTAAAGGATTGATAGGATGTTCGGTCAAGCTCTAAATGGCATTTTTCTATTCGAACATGCCTAAAATTGCATTTTTTCCTATTCGGTCAAGCCTTAAAAGGCATTTTTCTGTTCGGACATGCATAAATTGCACTTTTCCTGTTCGGTCAAGCCTTCAATGGCATTTTTCTGTTCAGTAATATCTACATGCCATTTTTCTGTTCGGTCAAGCCTTAAATGGCCTTCTTCTGTTCGGTCAAAGCCTTAAACCGCATCTTCTTTTCGGATAAGCTGTACCATTTAATAAAGAAAAGATAAAAAATTGAAAGGTGATAAGCTGTGAGATGAGCTGTACCATTTAATTGCTTGAAGTGAGCAAATGGAAGAAAGTAGCTTGCTTTGACCGAAAGCAAGCTACTTTCTGTCAATGCTCAGAATAGTCAAAATATTATAATTTGATATTGAGAAAGTGGGATACAGTATTCACTTGATTCTTTAGTTTGTTTAAAAGTAAATTAGATTACTTTTAGCAACTGATAAGAAAAATATAGATAATATCTGCTGATATTTGAGACAGGGGGTAGTAGGTGCCTCATTTATTTTCTTTTAACAGTTTTATAGTAGTGCAATATTTATCTCGGGCGTACTATGGGCATGTGCGTCTTTCATGCCATTTTTCTTGGGAAGTCTTGCTTACCTTATTTATTTTATGCCTTGAGCTTATTTTTTGCAACTTGATAACACTATCTGTTTGATTTGTTGGATCAAATGTTCTCAAGTTTCATAACTGTCTAATTATACTTGATAAGGCAATTATCTTAAACTGATAATATAATTTGAGTGCACAGGGGGGTGAATACTTATTAAGATTAAGCTAGTCATTTTTTATAAGACATCACGTGCGAATATCAGGAATGAGCTTTTCACCAGGGAAGATGTGTTCAGCTTTCTCCAGGCTTAATGGATATTCATCGCAGAATGGTAAGCATAACACTTCAGATCAACTGATGTTTACTTATGTTTTCTCCTGGTTTATTTTTGTCATCAGGAAACCAAAGTATTCAAAATTGACATCTTGGCAAAAATATCTCTTATCTGGAGCACAAAAATCCTAGTAGGGGGCATGCATGGTATCGTCAAACTGGACAAGGAAGGTTCTAATGCCATCTTCAAGACAAGGATTGAAGGCAAAAAGTAACAAGCCTATCTCGTCCGGGGGCAAGATAAAGCAAAAGTGATTTGGATCCGTTTACCACTTCTCCGGGAGTGTCTTAAGCAAAAAAGGATTCGCTTTTCACTTCTTCGGGAGTGTCAAAAGCAAAGTGATTCGGATCCACTTATCACTCCTTCGGGTGTGTCATAACTAAACAAGTCCCTATTTG